>JAWNNO010000857.1:0-24630 GCA_035044985.1 Lordiphosa fenestrarum | reverse complement strand
GAATCATCCATGTTGGAGTCTCTACGCTCGAATTTGTTGCCAGAAATAAGGCATGAGCTCTTATACGAGTCAGTGCAAAGTATTGCGCAAGTCCGTCATCTGATAGACTCGGGAAGTTTTTATGCAGACTGTAGCTAAGTCGCAAGGAGTTAAGCCACACCCTGCCCCTCGTAGATTCATACACGCAGTAGAAACTCCGCCTGACTATGAATCAGATGTCAGTGATGCTGATATAGAAGCGATAAGTCTATCCTGTTGGAATTGTCGTGCTAGCGGTCATCGCTACCAAGAATGTGTGTCTGAACGTCGCGCAGAATATTACAAACTCCGCAAACAGGAAAAGGAAGCATTAATATCTGCGATAGTTCCGCACGAGACCTAAGACCCTATGCGGAGGTCACATTTTTAGACAAGAAGGTGACTGAATTGATGGACCAGTAGTTTTGGTACAAAAGCCAGGCAAGGTTCGCCTCTGTCTTGACAGTCGCAAAGTCAACAAAAAGAGCGAGAAAAGACGCGTATCCAATGCCAATTATAGATGGTATCTTGAGTCGATTACCCAAGGCAGAGTTCATCACTAGCCTAGACTTAAAGGACGCCTATTGGCAAATTTCTATAGCCAAAGAATCAAGAGACAAAACTGCTTTCTCCCTACCCGGTAGACCACTTTACATGTTTAAAGTGATGCCATTCGGGCTTACAAATGCGCCATCAACCTTGTCCAAACTTATGGACCGAATCATTCCGGCACATCTCCGAAACGAGGTATTTATTTACTTGGATGATCTCCTAATCGTTTCCGATACGTTTGATAGACATGTGAAGGATGTCCATTAATGTGGAGAAGAGCAAGTTTTGCGTGCCAGAAGGGAGCATTCACTTGGTCACAATCAGCAGAGGAAGGTTTCCAGGCATTAAAATCTGCCATGTGTAATGCCCCAGTGCAGCACACTCCCAATTTTAGCGCGCCTTATTACACCCATTGTGATGCGAGTCACACAGGCGTGGGAGGTGTGTTGATGCAAATTAACGAGAACGGCGATGAGGTTCCGATCGCGTTTATGTAGCGGAAGCTTAACAAGTGCCAACGAAGTTACTCAGTAACTGAAAAAGAATGTTTGGCAGCCATAGTAAGCATAACAAAATTTAGAGCTTATGTGGAGCGCCATGAATTTACTGTCATTACTGATCACGCTTCCCTAAAATGGCTTATGGAGCAATCAGATCTAAGTAGTTGGTTGGGCCCTAAAGCTGCAGGGATTCACATTTAAGATTGAGCACCGCAAAGGAAGTAAAAATATAGTGCCAGTGCTCAGATGTCGCGAGTGCACACCGAAGATCTAGCAGAAGTGAGACTTGAGAATTAATTGGATCTCAAGTCTGAACATTTTAACTCAGATGAGGATCTAGCTCTCAAAGAGAAAATTGTGAAGAACCAGAAACTTATGCCAGATGTGAAGGTTGTAGGCAATTATATTTACAGACGTACCGAGCACACCACAGGTGCCAATGCCTTTCATCACCTTACTCGCTTCCACAAAATTGGTCCCATTATCACTGTACATGTGACTGACTGGGCCTCTGCGTCCCATTAATCGATTGAGAGCTTAAATAAAGTGTTCCGTCAATCCCGTTACAACTTCCAAGTGCACAGCTTTCGTGGCTCGACAGATGAATATGGCGATGTAGCCATATTGAGTTCGATAGCGCCTGTGTAGTCGACTCCTGTTGCGATGAACGGCCAATTTGGATCCTATGAAGTGGTAAGTCTCCCATCAGTTGATTCATGACATTGGGTGCAACCTTGATGCACCTGACGCTATTTCGAATGACACGTAAAACGCTTCGCTTGCCATTCATAATCCAGAATTGAAATCGTGTGTGAGCTAAGGCCAATTGAGCTCCTCCTTGCAGGGCCAACTGATGAGAATTGTTGATAACCAAATCTGTGATGAGATGATGAGAGCTGGTTAAGATGATTGGATGTTTACGATTGTAAGATAGATTTGAATGTCACAAGCGACTATAGACTTTGAGAATATTATAGAGATAAATGGTGTGAGATTAGACAGTTTACTTGCTGAGGGTAATTGCTTTCCTTTATTTACCGGATGCTTCCTGCTGCACAATTTGTACGATACGGAGGAGTGCTCGGTCCAGCTCCTCTATACACAGAGGTCTGAGTGCTCGGATTGAACTGGGTTTTGCGTTTCTTAAGAAACGTAGAATGCAGGCAGTGGTGCGCAGTAATCGGCTGTATGAGGAAAACCGATTGATATATGATGTCTCCACCGCAGACGTATGAACCTCCGCAACGTTAGCGACAATTTCCTCAGCCGTTGCTTCCAAAAGGCTTTTTTCGATCTCCGGTGGTTGCATATCAGTGTTTGGCCAATCGTTCCGGGGGTTACTTAGCCAGCCAGGTCCATGCCACCATAGTTGAAATGTGGAATGGTCCGAAGGGGTGAGACCACTCGTTGCGCAATTAGCTGGGTTATCTGCAGTGCCCACATGGCTCCACTGGCCTTTTGTGGAAGAGTCCAAAAAGTAAGCTATTCTGTTAATAAGAGATGTAGAGTATGTCTCCTCGGAATGTTTGACTCTGAAGTACACTTCAGCTGCATAAGCCGTACTTGAGCCGTCGCAGAATGCATGCAGTTCCATATCCTCGCTGTAATCTGTCTGCATAGCTGCCTGTGAACGCATCAAGGCCAGACTACCAAGCTGAATCAAGGTGATTACTGGCTAGCACATTACGTGTCTACAAAATTACCAAAGTAAACACATGCTGCCTGTGAGCATCACTAAGGAAGTAAAACTTCAATTCCTTCATTCGAGTCACAATTGTCACAATTGACGCCATTGAAATCCGAAACTGCAGCCTCAAGACCTCTTCCTCAAAGTTGGATGATTCGAAACGACTCAATGTCCACAATACCCACACTGAGACGGGTCCCTCTGTACCTCGTTACGACCATTGCGGTGACCAGCATGTACTTCGCCGATGTCAGAGGCTTGTCTCTCTGGACTGCTACCAACGCAAAGAGATCGCGAGCAAAAGCAAGCTGTGTCTAAATTGCTTGAGCAAAGCCCCACACTGTTTCACGGAGCACCAGCACGAAGAGCTTTCAACAATGCGGACAACGGCACCACACATTACTCCACTTTCCACCAGCGGCACTTGCAAAGCAACCAGTGCTTGTCGCTTCTCCTTCCCAGCCAACTGCAGTGCCCCAACCATCAACAATCACCAACAATCAGGCTACGTTTAATTCTAACCATAATCTCCAATGTCTTTCAGCAACATCTTCTACTAAACCCCGACGGGGTGTCCTATTGGCAACGGCACAGACTATCCTCAGCAATCCTGACAACGGTCTTCAAGCTACACTCAACGCTCTCATAGACCAGGGTTCTGAAGCAACGATCATCTCCGAGCATCCCGAACAATGTCTACATCTTAAACGACGCACCACACGCGCATCAATTGCAGGAGTTCGTCAAAGCCGCGGTAAGCTTTAACATTCAAGCGGCAACGAATCCACAATTTATTATTTACGCCGACCCACTATGTAAGATTTTACCAATCTGAGACGACAAAAATCAGTTGCAGCCGTAGTTTTAGAGCTATTGATTTAAAATTTGGAATGGGAGCTTTTTTCACCATACGGAAGGATAGTTCTAAGATGAGCAACATTGGACCAAAACTACTACCCCCTCCCAAACAACTTTTCAATTTTCAGATCGATTTTTAAGTGGGAGCTTTACGATATAGTCACCAGTTTCTGATAAAACTTTGTAGAATTGTGTTGATGTATCAAAAATGAATACATACCAAATGTCAAGTCGCTTTCACTAAAAACAAAAATCAAAATTTTTGGAAGAGATGTTAACTATGAAGAGTTAAATACTCGTCTTAGAAAGCTGGGTTATGATTTTCAAGTAAGGTGGAATATAAAATCTTAAGCCTTATGACCGAGACTGTAACTAAGACCATTTTTTAGTCAAAAGTTTTCCTTGCCTGCTCTATGATGCTGTTATCCGACCAGGCCGGATACATACGAATTAAATTTGAATAAGAATTTTCTCGAAAAGTTTGAGGGTCCATTAATAGTTCCACTACTTCCTTAGATAAAACACCCCTCTACGTAAGCTTCCTATATATGGGTCGGATGAAATGAGTAGTCTGTGTAATAAATCCGTGTTAGTGGCAACTCGCGATGTTTTCCTCGTAAATGATTCGCGGTAGTTACTTGCATGTTTATTTGTGGACTCAAGCGCTTCTTCGGAGAAATTAACAATGGAGAGGATGCAGGAAGAAATTATATCATGTCCATGGTATTCAATTTTGTGTACAGTAATTGGCTTATAAAACCATGAATATTCTGACAAATAAAGTTCTATAGTATCTGCCGTGTAGCGTTTAAAAGCAAGTAAGTTAATAGGATATCCACTTGCTATGCCAGTTAATATTGTCCGAAACCTTTTCACCAGATCAACATTTAAGCCTGTTATTTCCGATGTTGTTTCTGCGTCTTTGAAAAATCTTCTGGCTGTATTGCCATCATTAGTATTGCCGGTATTTTGTTTTGGCATTTCAACTAAAAGACCCATTTTACTTTAAAATTTGTGTTGAATTTCTTTTTTCTTTTCAGCTATTATTGACTTATTGATCTAACCCGTGACGGACCATTTCTTTTTTTAATCTAGTACGAGATATGAAGCAAGCATTCCATAAATCTTAGCCAAGCGTGTAATGGTGATAAGCCAAGTGCATGCATATTTTTGTCAATTTCGCGTTCTGATAAGGCACCAATATTGTTCATCATTTTTGGTGTAGCACCGCATAAGTAACACGCTTGTAATGATGTGTATGCTGATAGCGCATTGCAGACTTTTCCGTCAATCATACATAAAACGAATGTTGATCCAACTTTAAAATTAAAGTGGTTTGTTTCTATGCAAGTTGGAGCTAAAACTGCAATTTGATCCTGGATTTTCCTCACTTCTTTCATAATTAGATCGCGTGTTTCTTTGGTGAAAATAAATTTGATTGGACGACGATCTGGTTGGGGATGCCTCAGGGTTTTGCCAGTAAATGCTTTTTTTTATCGATGATTTAAGTTGAATAGGAACCGTAGATATAGAAAATAAGCTTTCGTCCGAGAAATGTCCATCTGAAAATTTTTGCTTACACAGATTTGGTTCAGCGCCATCGCATCCCCATTTTGTAATTAAGCTTACTTCATCTTTAAGTTCCGGCAAGAACATAAAAACCTTTTGAAGATTCGTATGATTTTATACGATGAATAGATGGACACAATAATTAATTTTCTCAAATTTCTTTAGCTTTTATTTCATGCACGTCTTTTCTTCAGAGTCGGCAGATTCAGAGCGCTGAAGTTGGCTGCGGTTGGCCGATCTTCGATAGTTGATTACAATGTTTATCGATTCATTCGATTGGTTTCATGCTTATTGTTTGGTTTATCGTTAAGTTTAAATTTAAAACTAAGAAATGCGCTAACACAGGCCGCGTTGAACGCCTGAAGGGCTTCAATATTAATTCAAGATTTAGTATATAGGAAGAAGCGCTAGTTTATGGATTGGGCGCTTTATGGTTCCATTAGTAGTGCGCACTTCGACGACCCTGACCTTTTCGTCCTGCCCTGCGTGTACGGCGATGATTCGACCCACTATCCATTTCTGGGGTGGGCAGTTGTCCTCGGCTATTAGGACTAGCTGTCCCAGTACTGCGTTTGGGCTGTCCTTCGTCCATTTGGTGCGCATCATCAGGCTGTGTACATACTCCTTTGACCACTTCCGCCAGAACTCTTGCTTGAGACAGCAAACAAGCTGCCATCGACGCAAGCAGGTTATTTTTTGATGTGTCGGATCCACTGGTCGCGAGTTCAGTACAGCCTCTACGCCGACCAGAAATGTGGTTAACTCGTCCGCTGTCAACAGTGCGCTGCCGGCTGTACGTTGAAGTAAGGTTTTGGCCGACTTCACAGCGGCTTCCCACAAACCTCCGAAATGCGGGGCGCGAGGGGGAATGAACTCGAACTGGCAACCTTCCTCTGTAGCGTACCGATGCACTGATTCCTTCTCCTGCAGTAACTTCTGGTAGAGCTCCTTGAGGCGATTGCTGGCGCCGACAAAATTGGTTCCGTTGTCGCAGTGTACTATCCTCGGGAGTCCTCTGCGACCTACGAATCTTTGAAAGCAAGAAAGGAATGTATCAGTGCTTAAGTCGCTAACTAGCTCAAGGTGGACTGCCTTGGTTGCAAAGCAGACAAATACCGATACGTAAGACTTATAGGGTGACCTGCCTCGAATTTTTAAAGTGGTTAAAATAGGTCCACAAAAGTCTACGCCACAAATTGTAAAGGGACGGCAGGCTCGTAGCCTATCTGCAGGCAATTGGCCCATAATTTGATCAAGTAACTTTGGCGTATACTTGAAGCAATGAATGCATTTGCGCACGACCCTTTTGCAGATTTCTCGAGCATTCACTACCCAAATTTGCTCGCGAAGGAGACTCACGAGAGTTCTCGGTCCCACATGATAGTTCTTTATATGCAAGTCTCTGACATGTGAGTCAATAAATTGCGGATGCTTACTTAGCAACACAGGGAACTTCGCATCGAAGGGAATTTGAGCACTTTCAAGTCTTCCACCTACTCTCAATAAAGCGAAAGTCAGATTATTTTCTGAAGTTTCATGCATAAATGGGTTTAGTTTTTGCAGGCTGGAAGGAAGCCGTTGCTTTCTTTGAATCTTTAGTATTGCATCTGGAAATTCTTCACGCTGCAAAACTTGGATGACTTTTTTGAAAGCCATTTGCAACTCTGTGACTGAAAGCAATAAATCGTCTGATCTCGGAGACTTGCGACAAGCTTGAATGAAGCGAAGAATGTATCCTATTACTCTCAACAGTCTGGGGCGCGAAGATGATCTTTCAATATAATGCAGGATATCGTTTGGTTGATGGTTTGTGACACATGCAAGTGCACTTTTCTTGACTTCCAGAATTTCCATTTCAGGTGAAAGCGGAAAATGGCTGTTAACTGGCCATTGCTCGTCTGGATTGGCCAAGAAAGACGGACCATTAAACCACATGGATGATTTAAGCTCTGCAAGCGAGCAGCCACGAGACAAAATATCAGCAGGATTTTGCTTTGAAGGGACATGTCTCCATGTTGATTCATTTGACCACTCTTGAATTTCTGCAACACGATTTGCAACGAAAGTGGATAATTTGGTTGGGTGTGTCCGGATCCAATGTAGGACTATTTCTGAGTCCGACCAGAGAACCATTTTGTCGATCGGACTGTTAATCATGGATTTGATCTTATTGATCAAGTCTGCAGCAATATGTGCAGCACATAGCTCTAGACGCGGAAGCGATCTAGTCTTTAGAGGGGAAATTTTTGATTTAGCTGTAAGCAAGGATGTATAATATCCACTATTCGACTGGGTGCGAATGTATATAAATGCGCCATATGCTCTCAATGAAGCATCTGCAAAAACGTGCAACTGAACTGGTACCGAAACTAGTGTTTCAACATATCTGGGAACCCTAAGTGTTGGCAACTGCAGTAGATCCTCTTTAAAGCTCTCCCAGATAGTATGCAGGCGCGTTGGAATTGATTCATCCCAGTCTAGTTTTTGAATCCAAAGATCTTGCATCAACATTTTAATCACAGTGAGCAGCGGACAAAGGAGTCCAAGTGGATCAAACAGTTTAGCTGAGATAGACAATATGTTTCGCTTTGTAATTCGCATGTCCAGACAGGAAGTGTCAATTTGAAATTGAAACTCGTCTTCGCGTGGAAACCATCGGATCCCCAATGTCTTAGTTGGATCCATCTCGACGACTATAAGTGATTTGTTTGTGCTGTCGGAAGAACACAGCTCTAAGCAATTGGAATACCATTTTGCGAGCTTGAACCCAGCCTTTTCCAAAATCGACGATACACTATCGCGAATGATTTTTAAGGAATGGGCAGTTCCAGCACCAGTTAACAAATCATCTACATAAAAATCTTTTCTGATTATCTCTGATGCTACTGGATCAGACGACTTGGACATGTCAGCAATCTTTGACAAACATCTAATTGCTAAGAACGGAGCTGGGGCAGTCCCATAAGTCACAGTATTTAATTGACAAATTTGCAACGGATCAGATGGATCTCTTCTCCATACTACGAGCTGGTAACATCGATCTTCTTCGCTGACAAGAACTTGCCGATACATTTTAGTTATATCTGCAGTCAATGCAAATTTGTGACAGCGAAAGCGTAGTAAAGTCGAGAACAGCTCTTCTTGTATTGTTGGTCCTACCATCAAAATGTCATTTAGTGACACTTGTGAAGATGTACGACAAGAAGCATCGAAAACAACGCGCAACTGCGTTGATGTACTTTGCGGACGAACAACACATTGGTGCGGTATAAAATAATGTGGAGACGTAGGAATGTAAGTGTCGGCAATTGACATATGCCCTAAATTTAGATATTCTTCCATGAAATTGATATACATCTCTCGGACTTCAGGTGTTTGTTGTAGTCTTTTTTCTAAGGACAGGAAGCGTCGCTTGGCTACTTCAAACGATACTCCCAATGAGCATGGATCAGTTTTAAATGGTAGCCGAACCTCAAAACGACCAGTTGGCAAAACTTTTGTATTTGTCGAGAAATGCTCCTCGCATAACTCATGCTCTTTAGTAAGGACCGTTGCCTTTGAGCGTGATGGTAGCTCTTCAAGGGCCCAAAACTTCTGCAAAGTCTTATCGATATTGGATAAGCTTTCCTCCTGACAAACGAAACTTGAGATTGCTGCAGATGAGTCTATCGACTTTAGCTGCTTGTAAGTCCCTGAAACCACCCAGCCTAGTAAGGTCTTTTGCAACGTAGGGCACTCTTGGTTCTGCTTTATTTGACCGACTGACATCAACTCAAAAAAGTTCTCAGCACCCAGTAGAAGATCGACTCTCTGAGGCTTATAAAAATCGGGATCTGCAAGCTCTATGTTTTTGGGCAATTTAGACTCAGCCAAATGAATTTGCTGACTTGGCTGGAAACCTGATATTGTCTTCAAGATGCAGAACGAAGTAGAGAACTCGAAATTGTTCAGGCGAGACATTACAGACGTACTAACTTTCTTATTGACTTCAGCGTTAAGTTGGCCAATTCCCAACAACTTCATAAAGACTTTTTCGCGTTTTAACTGAAGCTTGTTTGAAAGTTCCTCGGTCATAAAATTGATTTGTGATCCTGAGTCTAACAGAGCTCTTGCTAGTATGTATTCCCCATCCTGACGTTTGACACGGACGATTGCAGTTGCGAGAATAACTTCCTTTGGCGATGATGTATGCATCGCAACGGACGGTGCAGGGGATTCTTGCCCTAATTGGGTACACTGCTGAGAGGATTGGAATCTGTGAAGCAATATGTTATGTGGCTTCTGACAGATTCTGCATTTTTGGCTTTTACATTTTGAGGAGCCATGTCCTTTTCTTAAACAGTTTATGCATAAAGAATTATTCTTTGCATATTCAAACCTTTGCTGTACTGTTAGATTTTCATACAAAGGACACACTTGAATGTTGTGCTCTTTTGCTTTGCAGAATAAACAAATGTAATCATTGAACTCCTTTGATTGAGTGGTACACTTAAGCGAATGGTTTGTATTTCGATTTCCTTTGTCTGGTTTACGATCATTATTGGACTTGGTTTGTTTCGATTTACAAGCTTCTTCCCCACTAAGTTGCTGAAACCTTCTATTCAAAACGGATGTGCATTCAGTCCACTTAGGCAACTTTGAAAAATCTAAATGCTCATCCCATTTGGCTTTAGTTTTATAATCAACCTTGGTCATAATTAAGTGAATGAAAATAGCATTGGTAATTTCCTCATGATTTCCTAGAGACAATAATGAGTCATATACTGCAGACATTGTATCAATTAGCTGCCGCAATGCTGCTGCCGATGGGTGTGACATTCGAGGGATCTCGAATAATTTTGATATATTATCAAGAAATATTAGGCAGTCATTGTCATAGAGAAGTTTAAGACTAGCTAAAGCTTTGGGATAGTTTCTATCTGATATTTGAAACGCCTTTACATTACCCAACGCTTCTCCAGATAAGCAAGAAATCAAATAATTGAATTTCTCGACGTCTGGTAATGATGAATCCTCGTGAATCAATTTGTTGAACAGGCTAATAAAGTTTTTATATTCAGCATACTTCCCATCAAATTTAGGCAATGACAATTTCGGCAACCGTGTGTGCGGAGCTGCCACAAATGAGCACTCAGCAACACTTGCATTTTGTTCATGCGGGATAAGCGACTTCAATTGAGCCTTTGTACAGATGCATAGTTCTTCTAATTCTTCCCGATAGTCGTCAGTCTCATCTTTATTTTCTATGCTACCTTGAGTTTTTAAGACATTTTCGATGTGTTTGTCCAATAACTCTAAACGACATTCGAGCTCAACTTTATTAATTGAGATAGTTCGGGATTCAATTCCCTTTTTTATTCTCAGAATACTTTTGACGAGACTCCTGCGTGTCTTAACTAACGCCTCTTTATCCTCAGCTGGTAAAGCGGGGGCCATAGTGCTTCGTGACTATGGTCAGTTAAGAAATTTGGTGTGATCTTTTCAATAAACTCACACGGTACCTAATGCAATATTAGCAAATTGGTGGATGTTTAAGTAATGGTTACTTGTGTACAAAGTACTGTGTGTACGTAGGGTGACCACCAGATGCACCAGTTATTTATGTATACGAACGTACATTCCTTAATTGGAAGTACAATAAAAGTTGAAATGAACGAAAGAATGCGCTATGCCAGCTTCATTAATTTGAATGCGTGATGTTAATAAACAAGTATTTAGCAGCAATTGCTTAAATCCACATATGCATTTCGTTTCAATCATTTCACTTTTTCACTGCATTTGCTCCACTGTGAAGCGTATATACAAGTATGTGTATGTGACGATTGGCAACATGTTTGCCTGTAAATCGCAGGCTAATGTACGAAATTTTAGCGGCATGTAAATGATAATGTGTTCTTGTAGGTTTCTCCAAACTCCAACTTCATACAACTTTTTCCAAAGCTTTTATTTTATTGAGATGTTTGCACGAATGTTTGATAGGTTATGTTCTTTGAGATGTGAGTGTGTATGTGCGAGGTTATGTTGTAAGCTTGTGGTGTGGATGTGAAAATAGCAATGAGGTTATGTGTGTATGTCAGCACCATAATTGTATGTGCTAGACAAATTTAATATAAAGATTACGATCATTACCTCACTTTTAATGCCATTGGAGACATGTGTATGTTTACCCTTGACCATGTGGCGTCGCTGGTTCTAGGTTTCTGGCCGGTATGTATGTTTGTGGCTGTGTCGCACGTTGCTTGCAATGCCGACATCAGATGCAGCCACAATTATTCCACCGGCGATGATCCAACTCCAGATCCAATGAAGGGCAGCAGCTGGTTATGGGCTACTCCAGACTCCTAATGGGTGACTCCAGACGTCTCACAGGCTTGGTGTAAGGGCAATCCTCTAAGTCCGCGTTGCCGGCTCAACTTGGCCTCTTTTGAATTTGAGCAATTAACTATTTAAGTCCCTGCTCGGGCGCCATGAAGATTCGTATGATTTTATACGATGAATAGATGGACACAATAATTAATTTTCTCAAATTTCTTTAGCTTTTATTTCATGCACGTCTTTTCTTCAGAGTCGGCAGATTCAGAGCGCTGAAGTTGGCTGCGGTTGGCCGATCTTCGATAGTTGATTACAATGTTTATCGATTCATTCGATTGGTTTCATGCTTATTGTTTGGTTTATCGTTAAGTTTAAATTTAAAACTAAGAAATGCGCTAACACCTTTTCTTGTGCACTTATTAATCTCTTCACAGTGTGATCTATTAGCGATTTCAAATCAATTTTAGCACATGTTTCAGCCACAGTAATATTTTTCGCATAACACATCATTTTTGATTGCTTCACAGTGTCATAGCACGGATATAATTTTGGACTGCAATTCTTGATGTGTTGCCTTAAAGAAAGGTACTGGTTCACGGATAAATTTGAATCTATTATCATGGCAAGTGCTTGATCAGCTGAAAGGCGCTTTGTTTCAACATCACTTTTTCTGGCTAATTTCTTGACAAGATCCGCCGAATCTCTTTTTCCGCAGGATCGAAATTTCATCTCAGTGACCATCATCAAATGATCTTCAGTTATATTGCTCACGAGTTCCTTACATTTGCGTTGTTGTGTTCTCAAGAAACATTCTGAAAACTGTTTTTTTTTCTCTTCCACGATTGGAATTTTTTTTGAATGAGAAGTAGAAGGCACAACTTCGAGAAAAAACTCTGCTGAATGCATTTTTAGCCAACCAGAATTATCAAACAAAAATATTTGCTTATGTCGTTTAGTTTTATCCCACCTTACTTGAAAATCGTAGCCCAGCTTTCATAGTCGAGTATTTAACTTTTCATAGTTAACATCTCTTCCAAAAATCTAAATTGATTCAAGCCTTGCAGTCTTGGGGCTTGCTAACCAAATTTAAAAAAGAGCTTCGCGTGTTATATCCCTTTTTGTAAAAAATTCTTCTCAAAGCTAGATGCTCACATCAGCAAAGCTAGCGAAGCAGTGAGCTCATTACAATAGGGCGACTTCTAACGCCAGAGTGACCGTTCAACAGCAAAATACCACCAAATATCAAGCTGCTTTCGATTACATGTAAATTAGATTGTAGCAAATTAACATTCAAAACTCCATTATTGGGAAAAAAAAGGCCCGTTTTTGTTTTTGGAGGATGTTCTAAAAGTCCATCCGCTGCAGAACCATCGAACTCGATAGTATATAGAAGTAATAGTCCATTAAAACAACAACAGTATTGCAAATTTTTTAACTTTTTAGGTGTTGATGGAAAAAATTATATAAATGTTCAAAGCCCTGGCTTTGAAAATTTTACATTTAAACTATTCAAGATTAACACACTTGGGAAACAATATACTTATGACATACATTTAATCACTTTAATTGTGTGACTGGCTGCCGGTTGTCAAATGTAACTTGGCGAGCGTATCCAGACGATTCAAGTCAATTGCAAACACGCATCCTTAGTGATTGAAGGACTGCTT
The DNA here is from genome assembly GCA_035044985.1 of Lordiphosa fenestrarum. Classification (NCBI taxonomy): domain Eukaryota; kingdom Metazoa; phylum Arthropoda; class Insecta; order Diptera; family Drosophilidae; genus Lordiphosa; species Lordiphosa fenestrarum. Next base: position 11,467 of record JAWNNO010000857.1, on the reverse strand, counting down.
AAACAATTTTGCCAAGTCGAATCGGTTCCAGAACGCTCTACCACCACGAAGGAAGACGCTTGGTGTGAATTACTGCTTTAACAAACACACACACGTCAATCCAATGGCCGTTACTTAGTAAGATTGCCCTTTAAAACTCGATTTGATCCGAGCCTGACGCTATGGAAATCCCATCACAATGCCCTCAATAGGTTTCTGCAACTCGAAAGACGTTTTCAAAGGGATCCCGAAAAATGGCAAAAATACAAGGCAGGCATTCAAGAATATTTCGATCTGAATCAAATCACCCCAGCTAGCGAAAGGAGCATAATTTCAACATCTGGGAAACCGCATCTGGGAAAACCACAAACGGCAGCGCGTTAAACGACATTTAATGTGTGGGACCCTCGCTTCAAAACGACTTATCGGCAATCATCCTGAACTGGCGACATTAGCGATTCGTTTTTACGGCTGACATTCAAAAAATGTATAGATGCATTGACGTGCAACCCGTCATTAAGGAATATTGTCTCACTACAGTTACCTTTGGCACTGCTTCAGCACCCTACACTGCGATTAGGGTCAAATCGCTGAAGACACTCGTCAAACATTTCCAATGGCAAAACGGGACGGGACGAAGTGTATGTTGACGACATTCTTTCGGGAGGTCAAAACGCGAACAAACCAGCGGAGCTCTAATAACCCAAGGCATGGAACTGCGCAAAAAGTCAAGCAACGATGCAGCACTTTTGAAATCAATTCCGGCGAATCATTAATACAGTCTATCTTTGTTAAATTGGGATAACTGTTACAGTAAAAACACTTGGATAATATTGGCAGCCAAACAAGGATTGTTTCAAGTTCAAAATGGGTGCTAGCCTCCCAAGAGGCAACACTAAGCGAGAGTTTTTTTCCAGCATTCCGCGACTTTTTGATCCCTTAGGACTAATAAGCCCTATTATCATTTAAGGCAAAATTATTCTGAAAGAAGTACTATGGCAAAACGCACCGCCGAAGATGGCTCCAAAACTTCTTTGCTATGGGATGATCCGGTTCCAACAGCACTTGCAAACCAATGGCAGGAGTTCCTCAACAACCACTCAGACATCAATATGATCAGCATTCCAAGCGGATTGAATTTTGAGCCAGATTACAGCGAGGATATGGAACTGCATGCATTCTGCGACGGCTCAAGTACGGCTTATGCAGCTGCAGTGTACTTCAGAGTCAAGCATTCCGAGGAGACATACTCCACGTCTCTTATTGTCGCCAAAACAAAAATCTCCCCTACAAACCATTAACTATCGCACGGACCGAATTAGGCGGAGCCGTATTAGCAATCAAACTCATGAAATGGGTAAGCTCTACCAATCTTTGGACAAAAACCCCATTCCCATATTCTACTGGACAGATGCAACCATAGTTCTGCACTGGATAAATGGTGAAGTAAATCGATGGAAAACGTTCGTTGGTAACAGAATAGCTTGCATGTTGGACTTTTCCATAACAGACCAGTGGTGCCATGTGGGCACTGCAGATAACCCAGCTGATTGCGCAACAAGAGGTCAGACGCCTTCAGACCTTTCCACATTTTAACTATGCGGGTAATACGAATGCGTTGGAGACATCATATATCAATCGGTTTTCCTAATACTGTCGATTACTTCGCACCACTGCCACATTCTACGTTTTATAAGAAACGCAAAACCCAATCCAATCCGAACACTCATACCTCTGAGTATAGAGGAGCTGGACCGAGCACTCCTCCGTATCGTACAAATTGTGCAGCAGGAAGCATATGCTGCCGAAATAAAAGGGGTTAATAAATCACCCTCAGCAAGCAAACTGTCTAATTTTACACCATTTTTCTCGGATAATATTCTCAGAGTCCATAGTCGCTTGTGACATTCAAATCTATCTTACAATCGTAAACATCCAATCATCTTAACCAGCTCTCATCATCTCATCACAGATTTGGTTATCAACAATTCTCATCAGTTGGCCCTGCAAGGAGGAGCTCAATTGGCCTTAGCTCACACACGATTTCAATTCTGGATTATGAATGGCAAGCGAAGCGTTTTACGTGCCATTCGAAAATGCGTCAAGTTCATCAAGGTTGCACCCAATGTCATGAATCAACTGATGGGAGACTTACCTCTTCATAGGATCCAAATTGGCCGTTCATCGCAACAGGAGTCGACTACACAGGCGCTATCGAACTCAATATGGCTACATCGCCATATTCATCTGTCGAGCCACGAAAGCTGTGCACTTGGAAGTTGTAACGGGATTGACGGAACACTTTATTCAAGCTCTCAATCGATTAATGGGACGCAGAGGCCCAGTCAGTCACATGTACAGTGATAATGGGACCAATTTTGTGGAAGCGAGTAAGGTGATGAAAGGCATTGGCACCTCTAATACGATTTCCGATCCACCATATATCGGAGCAATGCCATCTACGAAATTTACAGAATGGCATTTTACACCGGCTTATTCCCCGAATTTTGGCGGACTCTGGGAGTCAAATGTACAATCAATCAAACATCACTTAAAAAGGGTCGTTGGAGAAACTCGTCTAACTTAAGAAGATGTAACAACCGTTCTCATCACAATAGAAGCGTGCTTAAACTCACGACCATTCTGCCCACTTAGCGCAGATCCCGATGATTTGGGAGGACTCACACCTGGTCACTTCCTAATCGGCGATTCCTTGCTGGTACCCCCACAATATCGCCCTCCATCGGCATCGTTCCGTGAACAAATTCTAGTTCAACAAAAAATTAACAAAAAAATAAATCGATCAAGAGCGGCAGCAGTACACACACGTTCATCCGAACCACATAAGTGGTACTGGAAGTTAAGAAGAGCCTTCCCCATACTATGACTGGCTCTCACCCCGCTGCTAAGGCGTCACAACTGCACACATACATTTCAAGCTTTTCTAATTAAATGAATTTTTATTGAATGCATTTAGAACGCAACTGAATCTCTTTGAAGCGAAAAAAGACGACTGGTCTAAAGTGGACGGAGTCATAAGTACACCAGTTTTAACAGCTTGTGCCTTACTTGGCAAATATGTTCGAGATTCCATACTAGCGCAATTCGCTTAGAATGCTTTACGTAACAAATTGTTACACAAAATACATAAATAGTTGACTTTACTATCGTAAAATTGTGTACATAACAAAATAACAAATTCTGCTCTGAAGCTACTAATACTATTTTTCATATGCTCTTGCATATGCATATGCTCTTGGCCTACTTACTTATTAATTTAATTTGCACATAAAAAAGTTGTGCTACAAGAAAATTTTGGATTGATTCAAGGTTTTTTCGATTTGATTCATATTGTTGACAGTTCAAGCTTTAATTTAAGACTGATTAGAGACTTTTAGCACTTCAGCATTATTCTCTACACGTGATTGGAAAAGGGCAAAAACAGTGTTTTTTTTAGACTTTGAGACCATTTTTCTCAAAATCTCTACGTGATGGTCACGTTTGGAGGCCAGATTCGTGTTGAGCGATAAAATTCCCATAAGAATATCCTTGTCTAATCTTTGAATCAGAAAAATAGTTCATTTTTGTCGACCAGTGTAAATTGAATCTTCTTTTTTCGGCCAATCCAGTGACTGGTTTTGGAACTTTCATCGAAAGAATAGTCAATTTTCTTGGCAAGAATTTTGCACTGCAATTAGGCAAAGGTTTGACGATTCGACTTACAAGAAATGATCCGAAAACGACTTAAAAAAGATAACGAGACATTCGATGACTTTCAATCAGACATGGAAGATTTGGTTTCGCGTCTCTCTCCCGAAGTAAGTGAACCTATATTGATTGAAAATTTAAAGCGTAATGCGTAATTTGGGAGACCAAATGTATCAGAGATTTTAACTGACAGTTTTGACGTTGATGAAGAAAGCGTTTCCGAAATACGTTGCAAATCGTTAACTTGCTGTAACTGCGAGAAATCTGGACATCGACTAGGGCTTAAAATACGTACAAGTCCAGAAGTACCAAATGTGCTCCATCGGAAAACCAGAAAAGGGATGCGCAGACCTACACCAAATAGGTGCATCCGACAACAGCAACCAATTAAACTCAAAAACGATTCTTTCGAACGACGCTTTGATACCTTCGTTCGAAATTAACACTGACTTACGTATCCTAAATGAATACTTTCCCATACATGTGGAAACCCCATTAGAATTGTCAAATCAACCTATTGATATCCAAGCTTTTGATTCCAATGATGAAAGGCTCGGACTAAAAATTAAGCCCAAGCGATCCACCACAAGCAAATGCTAGTGAGAGACTTAACAGATCCGCATTGGCAGCTATACGCGCCTGTATTGGTCAAGATCACTCCAATTGGGACATCAAATTGCCTAATATTAGCGCTGCTATATGAACTGCAGTTCATCAAACTACGGGATATTCGCCCTATTAGTAGGACTACGTTACTTCGCCGTCTACAAATATTATTAGATGATACAAGAATACACTACTCTATTCTCTTCAACTCTTCAAACTATTCGACAACGGCTCAAAAGAAAGTCGCTGAGTCACATGACCGGAATGCTAACAGATACAACTTGCGCAGCCGAAAAATACAATTCAAACCCGGTGATAAAGTGTTTGCCCGTAATTTTTGCCAAAGCAATGCTGCAACAAAAATTTAGCTACGAGCGAGCGCCCGTTTTGACTGACAAAAACCCTCTAACTGAACCCTCCACGAGGGTGTCGGCTAAGCAATGGACACTGTATGTTCCCTGGCTTAAAGCGGGTAATACCTAGTGTCTCTTGCTCGTCTTTCACCTAGGAAATGCAGTGTCCAGCTAAGGTGATGGTCAACACTACCACAACAGCACAATGTTGGGTAGAGTTGAGCCAAAGCCATGGTTAGAAGTGCCTGGCAGCAGGCATAAAATGCTATGGGGTGGTTCCCACGAATAAAAATTATCTACTATGGGTACATTAACAATGGACAAAACAATGAACCCAAATCGGGCTGGGATATCAGCCCAATCGTCGGTGGAAGGCGTGACTGCTACCAACGGCGGGCACGGTGGGGAGAGATCCCACTTCGTGTTGCCAGCGGTCACACCTCTGTCGTGGTTGGAGCAGGCCGGAACAGTTGAACAGCTACTGCCAATACGACAAAGACAGACTCGGACTGTGAATCGCAGGGAGGTTCAATTAATACGGAGACTGAAGTTCGTAGTTCGGGCGGGGTCTAGTACCAATAATAAGGAAAAATCCGAACCAAGGAGAAAATGCGAGCGAAAACACTTTGCGGAGAAACCGGCGATGCAAGCCACCTCCGCAAAAAACGCAAACAAGATGGAGAAGAGTTTGGCCAACAAGCGGCAGCGCTTAATTGAGCAAGCGATGGCTGAGGCCCCTGCCAGTAAAAGCCCCGGCAAAGACCGCAGGAACAGGTACAAACCGCTCCCCAAAAAGAACAGTCAGCCCAAGGAGTCAGCTAGCGATGTAGCAAAACGGCATCTCACCGTAGCTCTCGTCGACAAAAGCGGTCCTAACGGTAAGATGACGCCCGAACAGTGGAATCCAGTAGAGAAGAAGCTGTTCGACGAAATTTTTAAAAGGATGGAGGACCCAGCAGCGCAACCCATAGCGTTTGATAGAGCAGGCTGGCTGCATGGAGTCAAAATCCTAAGATGCAAGGACGACCTCGGAATCAACACGATGGTCGAAAAAACCAGCAGCCTCGATATTATAGGGCAGTACAGTCTCCGGAGGAAGTCGGGAGTGGCAATACAACCTTGCAGGCTGACCCATCGGGACCGGAGAATGCGGACATCAGTCATGCAGCTGAAGGTCCTCCAGGTTAACTTGCATAAGAGCAAGATCGCATCGGCAGAGCTTCTTTTAACTTTGAAGGAAGGGCCCGCCGATATGGCTTTAGTTCAGTAACCTTGTATAGCGGTCTCCGTGCTAAAGTCACAAAACTACAACATCTTTTACCCCACCCCAGTAACTACAGCAAGGACTGCCATTCTGTTAAGACAAGGCATCCATGCGTATCTAATGACTAATTACAGCACGGACGACCACACGGTTGTGGCCATGGAGGGTGGCAGGGACGTGCCAATTCTTATGGCGTCCTGCTACATGGCGCATGAGCGAGATGCACAACTGGCTGAGCTCGGAAGACTGACGCAACTCCTCGATATTGGAACGGACGCCACCGCACACCACAACGTGTTGGGCAGCCCGGACAGCAACGACAGAGGCGAGTCTCTCTTAAGTTTTATCATACAAACCAGTCTTAGTGTAGAAAACGTTGGAGACGTACCCACATATGTGGGACCAGCCTCGGCCAACGTGCTAGACTTAACCATGACATTAGGTAACAGTACTCAGGCGTCAGAATGAAGAGTTCTTGATAAACCCCTTCTTTTTCGACCACAAATACATCCAGTTCAAGATTCAATTCGACTATTGTCAAAATAGAAACGTCTATAGGAACCCCCGGAATACCGACTGGGTGAAGTACCTTAAGACAGTGGAATCAAAACTGCCGACACCAACGCCCATCTGCTCGGTGGGAGATATTGAGAAGTCCGCTCACTGTCAATCTCATCGAAGCATACAAAACCTCGTGTAGGCTCACAGTTACAAAAAGGAGAACCAGACCCCCCTGATTGACCACAGAACTGAAAGAGCAGAGGAAGGATGTTCAGGAATGCTTCAAGCTGGCCAATCAAGCGGATGAAGTGATCATCTGGAAGGAGTATAAGATAAGACTTCGCTTATTCAAAAAAGAAGTAAGGAAGGCAAAGCAACATTCGTGGAGAACCTTCTGCTCCAGCATAGAGAAGGTCTTGGAAGCAGCCAGACTCAGGAAGCTGCTTTCAAAGCAGCCACCTATGCAGAGTCAACTAAAAACGGACTAAGGTCACTGGACAGAAAGCAGCAAGGAAGCTCCATGCGCTCTCCTCGATGCGCACTTTCCGGGCTGCACTATAGTCACCGAGCCAGACATGCATCAGGTCCTATACACTAAACAAACTGACATCCCAAACAACATAATCACTCCAGGAAAAATCCGATGGGGCGATCTACTCGTTCGCGAGCTACAAGTCCCCCGGACTGGATAGCATAATTCCCGCCATGCTAAAAACCACCAAAGGTGTAATCGTACCATGGCTACAGTTCATTTTGTAAGCTTGCCTGGGGTGGGGTTATGTACCTGTGGCCTAGAGGGCAGCACGTGTTGTGTTCCTACCCAAAGCGGGGAAATGCAGTCACGTGCAGCCAAAAGACTACATGACCATTGGCCTCATTTCATTTCTGCTTAAAACAATGAAAAAATTACTCGACCTCCACATAAGAAAAGGCATAAACCTGACCTTGGTGAACAACTAACACGCATTCACGAAAGGGAAATCAGTGGAAACAGCGCTACACTCCCTAGTAGCCACCATCGAGAAAGAAATGTACCATAAAGAGTATGCTTTAAAAGCATTCCTTGATGTATCCGGTGCATTCAACAACGTCTCCACGGAGGCGATAATGCGCAGCCTAAGAGCTGTATTTATAAGGATTTGGACTCGTGGATATACAACCTGCTGAGCTACAGAAGAGTAGAAGCCGAGTGAGGTACCACAACCATGACGAAGGAGGCACACGGCGGCACGCCCCAAGGCGGAGTAGTGTCACCCCTTCTATGAAACCTTGTGGTTAACGATCTGTTAACAAAATTTCGCAGGAAAGCACTCAAGATAACCGCTTATGCCGACGACATCATGGACTCTACACTCAAAGAGATACTAAAATGGGCCACAGAAGCCGGGCTTAGTATTAATGCGGAGAAGACGGACCTCATTTTGCTTACCGAGAGATACATGGTACCGCCATGGATTCCACCAAAGATAAATGGAATAACACTAACGCCAAAGAATAACTTTAAATACCTTGGAGCAGTAATCGATAGTAAACTGTCATGGAAGCCGAATGTGGAAGAAAGAGTGAAGAAGGCGACCAACGCACTATATGCATCCCAGAAGATGCTGAGTAGCACTTGGGGCCTATCACCAAGTATGATGCACTGTCTTTTCATTTCAGTAATACGACCGATACTGCTACACGGCATACTGGTATGGTGGCAAGCGACGGAGAAAACCACATACCTAAAGCTGATGGAGAAGACCCAGCGACAGGCACTGGTCTGTATTACGGGAACGCTGAGGTCGACTCCAACCAAAGCATTAGAACACTTCTTAGGTGTCAACCCTCAGGACATCCAAGCACGCCTTCTGGCACAAAAGGCCGCTCAACGTCTATGTGCACCATGCTCTACAAAGCTATGGACACAGCAGAGTTGGTAGAGAGATCAATAGTAGCACGGACTACATTATCCCATAGATCAACCCAATATGCACATCTGCACTATTGGGACCAGAAGACTGGCGTACAGGACTGGCCCTAGAAGCAACGCACTTTTTTGCGGACGGCTCAAAGATGGACCCAAGAGTCGCCGTATACTGTGAAGAGCCAGAAATAAAGCTCTCATACAAACTGCCAAACCATTGCACCATTTTCCAGGTGGAATCCTTCGCGAAAAGGAAAGCAGCGGAGTTGGCGGAAATTCACGCTCCATACAACCAACTAAATATCTACGTAGACAGCCAATCGGCAATCAAGGCAATGCAAGCACACTCCATCAACTCCAGAAATGTCCTAGAAGCACTAGATTCCATCAGCATCTCCAGAAAGCTGCAAGTCTACTGGATTCCCAGCCACCGGGGCATCGACGGAAACGAGATGGCAGACAGTCTTCCAAAAGCCGGAGTCGTACTCGGCCAAGAAGAAACACTAAACATACCTATCTCCATACAGACGCTTCATAGCAAAATGGAAGAGATATCAGAGAAAGAAGCAGAGGTAAGGTGGGAAAACACCAGCGGATGCAGAATCTCTAAAATTATGTGCAAGACAAGAGACAAAAAACTTACGCACCATCTGCTACAGCTCCAAAGAGGAGACTGTAGACTGCTCATTGGCATACTGGAACACTGCCTAGCAGCCGCTCATGTGATCAAGCTAGGCATAACGACAGAGGACACCTGCTGAAAATGCATGGACTCTGGAGTCGCAGAAACTCTAGAACATCTCATTTGCCGCTGCCCAGCAATTGCCACGATAAGATTAAAAATTCTGCACACCACAGTCTGACCCCACGGTTCTCTTCTTTAGAGGAAGCGGCCAAGAGGCCCCCAAAACAATTATTGGCATTTGCCAAAACGTCAAAAATCCTCCTGGATTTCTAAGTCAAATGGACCCAAATAATCACCCGGCCTTATTAGGGACCCTAAGGTCTATGTGTGACCCCATCTGGGGTCAGCCGGAACCACCTAACCTAACCTAACCTATCGCTTGTTTTTATACCCGCTGTTGTATTAAACAAACTTGGCACGTCGTAATTCCAGCTTTCGAACGATCTGGGTGAAAACTTTGGTGTATTTAATCTGAAAGACATTCAAGAAAAACCTTAACCTAAACCTTTCCTTTATCAGTTTATGCCCCGCCAGCAATAACTTGCGTTTCATTAAGTGTGCTGTATTGGCCAGTTTTATTACAAATAGGTAAACAAACTCAACGAAACAAAATAAGGACTTGAGCTTATCGTGAAACTCCAATTGCTTGAAATCAAGTCACTCTACGATATTGATTGAGTTTTAAAGAAAAAGCTCAGCTCAAAGTTAAAACGAGCTTTCACTCAGTGCAACGTGACAGTGGTCTAAGATCATACGATTATGCAGTTATATTTGGCGCCACCCACTATCGACTATGTCTGGGCTAAGGATCAGAAAGAGATAGCCACAAGGTGAAACCTTGATTCTCATGGGTTAAATATACCAAGCATCAACTCGAAGGTTTCATTGCTTGAGAACATCGCTCGGAATAACCACATCCAATCTTTGCCAAATTAAATAACAGCTGAACCACGTGATTGTAGAAAATACCTACTGTACAGTGGAAAAGTGACGTAATCGGACGACGGAAAATCCCTAGGGTCTTATGGGACAGCGCAAGGGCTGGGGGAGTAACCGAATCGGATGACGCCCTTCTAATCATCATTTAATCTAGTCGTGTACTCCGATCAAGATCGATATTTCTTCAGGAAGCTTAGGAAAAAATTATGGCGGCCTAATTGTGTCCGGATCGGTTGACGAGTTCATATAACTAATCTACCTATGACCAAATGATAGTGGAGTGCGACCCTTTTGGCCTGTTTATTTTAACATTAACTTTTCCCCCAAACAAGTGGTTCACGTACCGCGCGAGACGCCATATAATTGATATGCTTGTTCTTTGGCGTTTGTACATCAGCTGTTCCGAATTCAAGTTCAACGCCAATATCATTCATATTCACGATCAGTCTCGTCATAATGAATTTCGCTTGAATGTCTCCCAATCGCTTATATTTGGCTAATGCTTCTCAAACTGTAGTGTTGACATTATTGGTTTTGCTGCTTTGATCTAATGAACCAAAGAAGGTTCATAATTAAGCTTAAGCTTAAATTAGGTCATTTGATCATGATCGGGTATGGAAAAAAATGGAATTTGAAATGAATTTTTGTCTGAAAACATGTGTATGCTTATAAATTCTATTAACTCCCACCAAAACAGTTCCTCCTCATCATCATCTTTGAGCTCATCGGTCATGAAGTAAGAACGGATTAAAAGTTGGTAAGAAAGTGGCTTAAATTATTATTTAATTTAAATTCACACTCATATGAGAATTATGAAAACAAAGAAATTAATTGAATTATGCCGACCCTTTCATTTTGTACTCTGCCCATATTTCGAATTGGCACCTTATATTTTTCTATATTAATTAGTCATTAAATTGACAATTTTCTTATATTTTAAAACCATAAATTCGAATTATATTTACTTAAATCCTTGTTTAAAAGAAATGAAACATGAATTATAGTATATGTGTTTATGCCGCAAAGTATGCTGCACAACAGTCTGGCTCATATTCACCACCTTAGCTTTGACACTTTAGCATAAGCTTAGCATGGCTTGAATTAAACTCGCTGTATAAATTAGTTGAAAATAGAAAGTGAAAAGACACACACGTACATGAAGCCACCCTACATAAAATAAACATACACGAAAAACCACAAATTCAAAACAGTGTTAAATCCATCAAAAACGGAGAAACAATCATCAAATAAGAATAATCCGCACCGCTACAAACATTGGTCCTTCGAGCCGGATAAAACAAAGTTTGGAAATACAGAAAATATTTCAACCAACCCGCTCGCCACAGTTCGCATCGGTGGATATTTTTATTCAGTTTGCCTGTTCGCTTGGAGAGAGAGACTCTTGTGAGTAATTGACGTGTTTTTTTGTGCTCCGCAACAATTAATTTCTTGTGTCGTTTAACGTGCCAATTTTGTCGCAAATCTAACGTAATTAATTTTATTAGCATTGCCCGCTTTCGGTTTGT